>JARHVA010001585.1:695000-700000 GCA_037957365.1 Torreya grandis | reverse complement strand
CTGGTCGCTGAGATCTCTTAGCTGATCATCTTTCAAGAATGTACATAACCTCTCAACGTCATCTTCTGAAAATGCCAAGAATTTATTTGAACCTTTCCTTAAGCAACAATCTCTTGAATGAGAGGTCTTTTTTTTCTCTGTCCTTCCTCTCTCTTCTATGCCACCTTCTTCTCATCCTCCTCTATATTTAATTTTCTTGTTTTTGCTCTTGTTAAGATTCTTCCTTTCTAACTTCTATGCCCAATTTTGGGCTGAAGGTAAAACATAAATAGTTTGTAATTTTTAACAATATCCTAAGGTTGAAATCATTTCAACCACTTCCCCCTTATTTCCTCAACAACCCAACAATTACCTTTTTTTTACTTTTACTTCTTACATTTATTCCTCCTTAACAACATTTTGGAGGCAAAATACAATAATTTGAAATTTGAATTTAATCATGACCATGTCTTTAGGTAGCCATTGCAGATGCTCCTACATCATACTCTCCCTGTAGAAAATATTTGAACCTTAGTTCAAATGAAATGCTTCCTCCATGCATTAGTCTTCAGTATAGTCTTAATTATATGCCTAGATCCCAAGGTCTTGTTGTAAATGCCAATGCTGCTATTTGTCTTTGATATTCTTTGTCCTTCAGCTTCTTTCTTTTCTTCCTCTTCTAGTATGTTCTTCTTCTCATTTCTTTCTCAGCTGCCATCTCCTGCTTCCATGTTTCATCTTCATATGTGTCTCCAAAGTTTTCATCTTCTATACCTGCATTCAAAACATCAAAAGCAACCTTAGTAGAAAAAAATTGAATCCATGAAGCCCCTTGATTGTCTTCATGTTGTTCTTTGTCCAAATCTGCCCTCACCATCTTTCTTTGTTCTTGCCTCAATTCATTTTCCATCTGATCAATGGTGCCACCATGTTGATATGTGTCTCTACATAACTCTCTTGGAGGATTCAACAACTCTTCTATCCTCTTCAACTCTTCACTCAACACATGCTCATCCAAATCTTCATGTCCTATATCAAACTTAGGACCAGATTGTCTTTCATCCTCTATATATACATTCATCCACTCTATGGTTTCTTCATACAAGTCAACTTCTTCATCAACATCAATATATTTATCAAAAACAATAGGAACACCATTACCTTGTGTCTCCTTGTTCTTTTCAAACATGTGAACTGATTTCACATCTTCACTTTCATCATCCATCTTCTTGGAACTCTCTCCTTGCTGCACATTCACTTTCATAGACATTTTACATTCTTCATTTTCCATAAAAAGATCATTGGATGATACAAAAACATCATTATCCCATTTATTACAAGCAATTAACTTACCTTTCATATTTGTATCTTTATGCTCTACTTCATTATTCTTTGAGAAGTTTTCTTTCTCACCTTTAGCCATCCATACCTTCTTCATAGTTTTAGGATGACACTTGTTCAATTTACCAACAAATTTCTGCTCTTTGACATCTTCATGTTGTCTTGCTTGATGGCTAGCCTTGCTCACTTTGCATTCTACCTCTTCCTTCTTGCTTTGTATTTGCTTCTTGCTTGAGTCTTCATTTTGATTGAGCTTTGTGTCCTTCGTTACATTTGCTAATCTCTTGAGCCATTTTGGTACCACATAGCCATGGTCTATTGCTGGATTTGAAGGCTTTTTATTGACCTTCTTCATTTCCATCTGTACAATAGTAGTCTTACTCTTATATGCATGTGCAAAATCAGAATTTGAACTTATTTTTACCTTTTCAATGGCTTGATGTTTAGCCATACTTTTCCTCATAGTTTCCTTGCTTGCATTCACTTTCTTTAAGTGTGTTTCCTTCCTTTGTTCTATTGGAATGTTCTTCAAGTCATCATAATATTCTATACCCTCTTCTTCATTGGCATGATGAAGGACTTCTACTACTTCCTTGTGGAATTTTTCAACCTATTCAAAAACTGTTCCATAATTAAGTGGATGATAAAAATCAATACTATAATTCACCTTTACCTCCTTGATGGGCTGCTTCATGGTTTTCTTTTTTTTCATGGCTTCTTTGATTGCACTATCCTCTTTTGTGCATAGTTTTCCACTTGCTTCTTCAAGGTACTCCATGGCATCATGGAATTCATCTTCATCTTCTATCTCTCTTACTTGTATGGGTTCTTCAACACCTCCATTATGCATTAACCAATGCATCTCTTCTTCTTTATCAACAATAACAAACTTACTTCTCTTTCTTACACATTCACTTGTGTACTTGGTGTCTTCTCTTGCACCAATCTCTTCACTCTCCAAGGCCCTTCTCTTGACCTTCATAAGGCTGCTCATACCTACATTTACCCATGCAAAAACAATATTAAAAATAAAAACAAGAGACCACAAGGTCCCTATGAGTGCTCTCTTCATCAACACTCTCATCTTCTCAAGTGCTCTTCCTAGCACTTCATCTTTTCTTTCTTTTCTTCTCTTGTCCTCCACAATGAGAACCTTCTTCACAACTTCTTCCTCTTGCTGCTCACTTGGCAACCTTCTTATCTTCTTCAATCCTCTATGGGCTTCTCTCTTCATGGCAATCTTCTTTTGCCTTCTTCTCCTTTTCACTAGGAGATCTATTGGCCACTTCAACCTCCTCCTTATTGGCCATACCCATGCTTGCTTATCCATCTGCATCCAAGACTCATATTCATCTTTAATCTTAACTAACTCTCTCTTCAACTTAGCAATCTCTTTATTAATTATAAAAATATCCATACCTTTGATGCTTGCTTTCTTCTTGGTGCCCTTATGTACCTTGCTACTCTGCAGTGCCTTCAACAATACTTCCATCTCTGAGATCTTCACCCAAGTCTTTTCCACCTTGGTCTCTTGATCCCTAGTCTCACCCAAGCCTTTTCTTCTTGACTAGTCTTTTAACAATCTCCTTGATCTCACCTAGGCCTTTTGCATCCTAGTCTTTTGATCCTTCTCTTTCAATCCTGTAGCAACTCTTTATACAATACTTCATCAAACTCAAATCACAAATCCAAGATTACCTTTCTTTGGATCTTCCTCTTGAGCATTCACTTACTCCCTTACTTTTGAGCTTCTCCAAGCTTCAAACTCCATCCTTTACCTCACCTAAGTCTATTTCACCTTAGTCTTTTGGCAAACTATCCAAGCTTCTTCTTGGATCTTCACTAAGCCTTACTTGGCTTCTTCTCTTCTTAAGCCTCAATGACTTGGCTACCTTGAACTTGCAACTTCTTCACTTGATTTATTCTAAACACAATAAACTTAAATCAAATATCAAAGGTTATACATACCTTTTCTCAACAAATCCCAAGAGCTTCAAGCTTTGATACCAAAAATGATGCATACCAAAATCACTTTGCAAACAGTTGTCTCATTCTCTGCTCTAATACCAAAAATGGTGCACCTGTTTGTGTGTAGACTTAAATTTTCATTCTCAATAAATTCATAGACAAGAAACATGGATTCCTCTTTATAGTAACCAATGAATCGCACTAGGTTCAAGTGATGAACACATGTAAGGACCTTCAGTTCAGATAAAAACTCCTTTATCACCTACAGGGCCCTTTCACATAGGAATGATGACCCTCAAACAGCTTCAAGACCATGGGACAAAGAGCAAGATAGATTTGTCATGGGTGAAGGTGCCGATGTGATGGTTATGGAAAGTATTGAGCATGCAATGAAGTGAGGAGCTACAATAATAGCTGAGTACCTGGGTGGAGGTGTCACTTGTGATGCACATCATATGACAGATCCTCGGTCTAACGGGCTTGGTGTCTCAACATGCATCACAAAATCCTTGGAAGATTTGGGAGTTTTGCTAGAGGAGGTCAATTATGTCAATTATCATGCGACATCCACACTGGTAGGAGACCTGGTAGAAGTTAATACTATCAAGAAGGTTTTTAAGGATACTTCTGGCATAAAAATGAATGGAACAAAGTCGATGATTGGGCATTGTCTAGGTACTACTGGTGGATTGGAAGCAATAGCAACTATTAAGGCTATCACTACTAACTGGCTTCACCCTACAATTAATCAGTTTAATCCAAAACCTACTATTACAATTGACACTATTCCAAATGTAAATAAGTAGCACGAAGTGCATGTTGGTATCTCGAACTCATTTGGATTCGGTGGACACAATTCAGTGGTAAATTTTGCTCCATTTAATCCCTAGAATGGGATACTAGATCAATGTCTCAAATCATTTGTTTTTTGTAGCAGTTACCATCAATTGATGTGGGGCAAAATTTTTGGATATTTTAACCTTGATGTAGAGACTCACCTGGGCAGACCCGAGAATTTATAGCTGGTCAGAGCAAGGAGGGCAGAGATGATGAGAAGTTCAGTGGCCAATCAACATGGCAATAAAAATTGTTATACAAATGTTCTACCATATGATGACTACATATCTTTTGTTGGCCTTCTAACAGATCCACAGTGTTGTGGTGTGTCATATGTTGAAAAGGAGGAAGTGTAGACTCTACTTAGAAAGGATCCACAATTTTGGGCAAGCAGACCACTAACAGAAATAAAATAGATCTACCACATTATATTCCCCTCTTCAACCGTGCAGTAGCACTACACTCCTCGTAAAGAATAATTTCATATACTCATTGGAGCAAACCAACATTCTAAGAATCAGATTATCAGATAATAATTCAATAGTCATGTATAACAACAGCTGGACATGGGCTGCCACTTCGAAGCGGACTTACAAAATAATCTTGACCCATTCATTAATAAATTTTTGACTACAATTATATTAATTCAATACAAGAAAATTTTCCCACATACCAAAGAAAACTAGGTTGTTACTCACATCCAATCCTATGTTTGAAGCCAATAGTCGGGCCTGCTCATGTTCTTCCTTCTGTTCTATTTGGTTGTCGAGATCTCTTAGCTGATCATCTTCCAAGAATGTACATAACCTCTCAACGTCATCTTCTGAAAATGCCAAGAATTTATCTGAACCTTTCCTTAAGCAACAATCTCTTGA